>JAVTVY010008061.1:0-45024 GCA_036873755.1 Hanleya hanleyi
ACATTTATTGTAAAATCACAGCCGTTTAAAATTAGGAAAGAAACACACACAGATTTTCTCAGCGTAACTCCAGAAAACACAGCTTACGCGATTTCGCCATGGTCCGCGCTTTTGTTATATATATAGCGCCAGCTTGAATCGGACTATTCCAAAACTTTTCACTGACCAGATAGATGACAACAAACAGAGAGAGAAAAATGAGCCGTACAACACCAACCATGTCCACTACATCTGGGCGAAGAGGAGGAGGAATATCGAGACGGGCCAAGAGGCTGATGATGAAAGAAATAAAAGAGTTTTGGCTGGAGGAGTTCACGGGGTGGAGTGCCAGGCTGACGAACGACACCGAAGGAGGAGGAGGAGGGAAGGGTACAGCAGAGAACCTGCGTAAACTCATAAACACATCAAAAACCATAGGGGAAAAAGGATGGTTACAGTTACTGACGAATACGATGAAGGAAGCCATGTACCCTTCCCCTCCTGCGCTGCTGGCGCTCCACCCTCCACAAGAGCCCACCCTCCAGCCGGACGATGAAGAAGAAAAAACACCACTTCTGCCGCTCTTTCCCCTCCAAGACCTACCCACCAACATCATATGGGAAGAACCCACAATAGCGCCGGCCAACTTCTTGGAGGGGATGCCGATCAGCCCCCACAATGAAGATGAAGAGGATGTGGTTCACATGCTGACCCCCTACAGATACTTTTCGGTGAGCCAGATGGGGGAGTAGGCAACTGCCCTGCTGAAGAAAACAGCATATCAAATTGATCCTAACCGCCCTTATCAGGGCGAACCAATGCTTCGAAAGAGAAAGCTTCTAATAATTTGGCACAAATTTCAAAAGCACAGATCCCCCACATTACCCCTTTTTTTATTCTATTAGCAAACTGCATCACCAAAAAACAATCCCTGCCCGATATTAACAGTCCTTGTGAGGACTAATCTCTCTCTTACAAACACAGGTTTTTATTTTTTCTCTCTCCCAGTAATTAATTAATTAATTAATATTACAGCCTGATAACGGACTGAAATTTATTTTTGAACCCGGGAATGTTACTAATTTTTCTCTCTCAGTAATTAATATTATAGCCCGAATATATTTTATTACAGCCCGATTAATAACGGGCTGACAATTTATTTGAACCAGAACAAAGGGGGTTAGAAAAGAAGAGTATATGTTTGTGTGATGCCCGATTAGCGGTCGTCATAAAAGCGCGGACCCCCGCGAAATTAACACCATCTAGCGGTCGTCATAAAAGCGCGGACGTCGGTGAAATCGCGTAAGCTGTGTTTTCTGGAGTTACGCTGAGAAAATCTGTGTGTGTTTGTTTCCCAATTTTAAACGGCTGTGATTTTACAATAAATGTCAGTGCACATATAAATTTTATTGCAAGTTGAACTCAGGCAATTCATAGTGTAGTATTTAAAAAAATTTACCAGCATAGCGCTAAACTAAGCCGGTATTTTAATAATTTTAGCGATTTTAAACCCATAAGGTTAGTGTACGGTAGTGTGAAAAACACGGTACACTGGGAAATAAATCGGTTTTCCTGGTTAAAAATACGTCAAGACTACAGCTTACAACCTTATAATATCACGCTGAAAATTGTAACGGGGTTTATCGAAATAAAACTAGGAAATTTTTTATCTTTGGGCAATGGTAACACAACACTATACAGTGTGCATGGAAAAATCTTTTTTAGCAGATACCATAATCTTGCACTCACTCACACCGGCGGCCATCTTGCACCCGCCACCCATCCACCATCCACCACAGCGGCGGCCATCTTGCACCCACCACCCATCCACCATCCACCACAGCGGCGGCCATCTTGCACCCGTCACCCACCATCCACCACCAGCCGTCTAAACTATAAATAACGCGCAGTATGTGCCCATTTATTCACAAAATACAATCATGGGTTCAAGACGAGCACTGTTCACACACCCTAGAGATCCTAGAGATGCTACTAGAGAACACAGAGAGATGATTAGCAGTGAAGATGATGGTGGAATAACAGTAATTACAAGCTTTCAGCAGGTTATTGAAGACGAAACCATGATAAGACGAAGTACAGAAGAACTGGAAGAGCTACAGAGGGCTGTAATACAAGAAGATGCGAGGTTGATAAGGCGAAGTAGAGATAGTGTACGGTAGTGTGAAAAACACGGTACACTGGGAAATAAATCGGTTTTCCTGGCTAAAAATACGTCAAGACTACAGCTTACAGCCTTATAATATCACCCTGAAAATTCCAGCGGGTTTATCGAAAGAGAATTATAGAAAACTATTAAAAACATAGCCTTCGTTTCACTGCAAGAAAACCAACGTGCACAGTTCCGATTCAATTTTGGTGCGTGATTAAAGGGGCGCAACTCTGTTTGACAGAAATCAGACTTGTTCCAATTAATGCTATTTCGTAATTTTATTAAATGTGTTTGTCGTATGAATTACATTGTTTTATTGAGGTAGAATCATGAAAAGGATGTTGGCTACATATTTCATTAATTGTTTCATTGAATTAACGTTTCCTTAAATTTATAAGCTGTGTCAAAAGGGGCCATTCACAGAGTTTAGCATCAAAAAGTACCTGACGTACGGTATAGGATCTATTACATTATATAGTATGGCTTTCCAAGTATATGGTTTTGATATCTCAGAGCACTATTGATTGTTCTGGTATTTATGATGACTTGATATTATATCCCAGCAATGATATTATTTTATTTTATCATGTTATTACTCAAGAATATCAATTTATGCACTCTTGGTCCGCCTACAAAAATTGCATTGTCAATTTAATTATTTTCTAGAACAAGGTACGAATTTTTATTACGATGAAATATTTTTTTTACTCACATTAGCATGGGGGGAGGGAGGGAGGGGGGGAGGGTTGGTGGAAGAGCCAAAAAAAATTTTTTTTAAAAATTTACAAAAAAAGGAAAAAAAGAATCATGGAGCCAAAAAAAATCTTTTTAATTTTCTATTCTTTTTACCATATTAAAAAGGAAAAAAAGAATGATAGAGCCAAAAAAAGAATGAACACTAACAAGCATTTTTTTAATTTTCTACTATTTTTATTAACACAAATAGAATGAACGTGTTCACAAGGGTATTGAATGTTAATACAATTATATCTGAGTATTGAATTTTTTAATACAATTAACAGTAAAAAAACTCTGAATTTTTAATACAATTATACGCTCTCAAGCCACTTCAATGAATGTGTGTAGGAATACGGTAAAATGTTTTTCAACACTTGTTCTGAACACTTGTTCAATAGTTCTGCAACAAGACTTGTTTGAATTCATCATCATCTTTCCGTCCCTGGTGCACGTAAATGTACGTAATAATCTCTTCACGTGGAATTTTGGGAGGGCAGGCAGCTTCCACTCCCAGGGCAATTTGCGTCTCGGTCACAGCCTGTAGTGCCTCAGTGATCAGTGCGTATGAGGGTACACTAGTGTCCTGTGGAATTTGAGGTCTGATTAGATCCAGGACTGTGTCGATGTACTTCTGATAAATATAGTCAGACACCTGGTAGGCCAGAGCTTGACGAATTGTACTTGCGAGACTCTGCAACTTCCGCCAGGCCGTTAATTTCAAAGTGACACCCTGAGAACAAGGTACACGCTCTTGCGTATCTAACCGCATTTTCCATTTACGGATATGCACGAGGAGCTCATCGTTGAAATAGGCACAGCTCACAAAGATGTCGTCACCCACATGAAATTTCGCTTCGTCACTCCCCTGGTCGCGAATAACCGCATCGATGGCGTAATCAAGGGTCTCCAGTTTTTGCCAGGTGTCTAAGGTCATGGCAATATGCTTACCGGGTCTGTCGTTAAAACCCGATGCATTAAAATGCACTTCTTCGTCTTTCACACTCACAGTTAAATAGGCTGAGAGCTCCCAAATGTCCGTGTGGGCTGCCTGGTAGGCCTCTTGAATAATGTTATTGATATCTTGCACAGACATAATTGCACTTCTTGTTTGACAGGCACTTGCTGGGGTACTACTGGCTCAACCACTGACTCAGGTATTTCTAACGGTGTTAGTCGGGGGCGTTTGGATCGTCCAGTGCGTTTGACAGGTGTACTCTCTGGGGTAGTGTGCGTACGTTTGCTAGCTGTACGCTCTTCGGTGGTATCCATGACTAAGATATCATCATCTACAAGGGGAATTTCAAGTAGATCCGCTAGTTCTTCATTTCCCGTCTTCTTCAGCGCCTCCACGAAGGCTAGAAATGCATAGGGGCCACGGCGCAGTAGACCATCGATGAGAGCTCTGTTTTGTCGTGAAGGGGTGTTCTGGGCCATGATATCTTCGACACCCTGTTTCAGGAGTATGTTATCGGCCATAAGCACATCACATAATTCGCCCACATGCTGCATCTCATCAACGAGGCGAGGACGGTTCTTTTGAAGCGTGACTAGGTCGGCTGAATTCATCATGACTATGGGCTCAGGCTGGTGAGTAACTGCTACGGTGTAAAAGTCTGGTGAATTTGCACTGGTAAAATGAAAACAAGTCAAAGGTTCTCCACAACTCATACAAGTAGGCAAGCAGGCTGGATGACTGGCTAAAGGTGAAGCAAGCAGGCAGGCTGGTCAGGTCAGGTAAGTCAGAGTGCTCCGCAAGATAGTGCAATGAATACACCCCTACCCTAAAAATCGACTCCTTTTATACGTTTTTCTACAGTCCGCCATCTTGCACCCACCACCCATCCACCATCCACCACAACGGCGGCCATCTTGCACCCACCACCCATCCACCATCCACCACAACGGCGGCCATCTTGCACCCACCACCCATCCACCATCCACCACAGCGGCGGCCATCTTGCACCCACCACCCATCCACCACCCACCACAGCGGCCATCTTGCACCCACCACCCATCCACCATCCACCACAGCGGCGGCCATCTGCACCCACCACCCATCCACCATCCACCACAGCGGCGGCCATCTTGCACCCACCACCCATCCACCATCCACCACAGCGGCGGCCATCTTGCACCCACCACCCATCCACCATCCACCACAGCGGCGGCCATCTTGCACCCACCACCCATCCACCATCCACCACAGCGGCCATCTTACACCCACCACCCATCCACCATCCACCACAGCCGCCATCTTGCACCCACCACCCATCCACCATCCACCACAGCCGCCATCTTGCACCCACCACCCATCCACCATCCACCACAGCCGCCATCTTGCACCCACCACCCATCCACCATCCACCACAGCACCACACGCATGCGCACACCGCCACAAAACCTCCCCATTTTTTTCTGCGCATGCGCAGTGAAGCGCTATTCGTTCAATTGACTCTTTGTATACTACTAGTAAGTCCCCTCACTCCTCTGTTGACTGCTCTGATAATATTATGTTTGCAGTCTACCCTGATAATATTATAACTGGAGTGAATGAGTCGGGGGTAAAGGGAAATTGGCTCGATTCTAAGAGTTTAATAAGTAATGGTTATAGTACGTTTTACGAGAGATTTCCGATTTAACCAATGCAAGGGGCGTGGTTTACACGAGGGCGTAGCCCGAGTGTAAACCAGCCCCGCGCATTGGTTGGATCGGAAATCTCGAGTAAATAGTTCTATAACTGATTTAGCTCACAGCTATCAATCAAGTCCAGCGCGTGTTACACGTGCACATCCTCTGACGGGTAAAAACCTGTTGATCTCGGTATTGTGTTTCATTCTTCAAGACGGAGTGGGCAAGTGATGTCAGCGAAAGCGTCATGTTACACGAGGCAGATGATTTGGAAACAGATTTTGTTCTGTCACAAATTGACATTCCATCGTTTACCAGCCGTGCTGAAATGACATTATCACAGAGCTTGGATTTGTACGACATTGAGCCAGATGATCTGGCCCGTGACGAACAATTGGGAAACTTTGTCATTCAAATACAATAGCAAAGGTATCATGTACTGTTTCCAAGGAAAGTACAGTACCATTACAGTGGAAGACCAGGAAAACGCACCGGTATCCTAGTTCAACAAGCTGAACCCTGCTGACATTTAATTTTGTGATATTGACAACGCAGGGTTCAGCCGTTGAACCGAAATTTCCTATCGCAAAATTTTCGCCTCCCGACCTGGGTAACAGCGGGTGGATTTGCGCTCATAAAAAGCAATAATACCTACCGTTTTGTGCTCGTTTGGATAGAATACGTATTTGCCTACTTCCCTGGCCATTTATTTTCTCTGTCCAGCTTCTTTCATTTCCATAAACGGCGAAAGAAAAAAATATAATTGCAGACGATCTTCCAAACACGAAATCCGCCGCCATTTTGAAATGTCATTTGTAAATTCGGGATTGTAGACAGGAAGGTCGGAAACGGCTCATTCATAAGGCTGTCACATTATCTGCATTTGAATTTAAGATTGTAACTATCGAAATCAAGCATAATGGAAGGCACATACTGAGAAAGGTAATTCATGGGATTTTTCATCTACCTAAGCGACTGGGTGGACTGAGCGGATTCAGTTTTTCCGACTCTTGTAATCCTGAATTTAGAATAACCTCACATGAGAGAATCAGGTTCACGTGACAGTGTTCGAAAATGGTGGCGAATTTCGTTTTTGGAAGATCGTCTGCGATGATTTTTTTTTCTTTTGCCGTTTATGGAAAAAGAAAGAAGCTGGACAGAGAAAATAAATGGCCAGGGAAGTAGGCAAATACGTATTCTATTCAAACGAGCACAAAACAGTAGGTATTATTGCTTTTTTATGAGCGCAAATCCACCCGCTGTTACCCAGGTCGGGAGGCGAAAATTTTGCGATAGGAAATTTCGGTTCAACGGCTGAACCCTGCGTTGTCAATATCACAAAATTAAATGTCAGCAGGGTTCAGCTTGTTGAACTAACCGGTATCCATAAAAGGCACGGACACCATCCCACCAGCTGGACATTCTGGTAAGGGTAATAACAATAACAAATTTCCATTCGGTATCGGCAATTCGCGTCAAGGAAATGTGTTCAGCAATTATGTGTTCAATTTCGGCGGAAAGTGAACTGGTATGTAACGTGAACGAATTATCTACGTGGAGTTTCAAGCACTTTTATATGCTCTTCTGCTCTGAATTTAAAAAAAAAGAACTATTAATGTTGATGCTTATGATCACAGATCCTTGAAACTGCCTAAATTACCGTATTTCAGACATTTATTGATCTTTCAAACAGACTATTTGAATTGAATTATCCTGTTACAGAAATGCATGTATTTCAGTGAAATTTAAGTTTTTTCTGTCCAGTTTTCCGCGTGTCGGCCCTACTTCAAAATCACTGGTCTAGACAGAATCAGAATCAGAATCAGAATATTTATTGCAAATTAATGCGCCCCATTTGGAGCAAACAATCACAGAGAAATCACATGGGGAATCATTTAAAGTTCATTGGAATTGATTGACATTGTGAGATAAGTTACATAATCACAAGAGTATTAACTACAAGCCTTAAGCTATGTACGGTACCTTAATATTAGAACATGAAGGCTGACAATGTTTTATATGTACTGAACACAGCTAGATATTTTCAAAAGAACAACATAGATATGAACCCAGAGCTTTACAGACAGAAAAGTCTTCACAACTTAATATCCAGATAAACTGATTATGTAATGATAAAGGACCTGGCGCGGTTTGATGAGGATTTGGCCCCCATGAGGTGCGGTTTGGAGTGCCAAAATGAAATATCGCATACGAAAGAAATTTTCCGTTAGCTTAAAGAATATTATCTTGTCGTATGTTCAGAGTAATTGTCAGGCACTAGGTCTTAGCGTTCTTGAATAACAACCCATTAAAGAAGTGTATTCGTGCAAAATCGTCTGTTTTGGGGTAAAATAACTACCTTATTTTCTCTATAAACATATGAAGCCAGTCGAGAACCAAAACAAACTTTACAAAAAAATATTTGTTGAGTCAATACCTAGTAGTTGTCCAAAGATGAATTTGGTTCTCGACTGGCTTCAAATGTAAAATTAAAACTTTATTAGATGTATTCTTTCACGTAGAGTGCTGAACATTAAATGGGATAATTCAGGATAGCCCGGCTGTCGCATTGCGCGGTAGTGTAATGGATAAGAGCGCGTTATTTTTTAACTTCGTGCATGTCTCGATCGGGTTCAAATCCCATAAAGGGCTAACTGTATTTTTTTCTTGTCATAATTTATTGTTACTCCCGTCCCCCACTTCGATGCAGATTCAGAACTCGAGAAAGAACAGTTATTATTTACATAAATATAGTAGCCACTAGTACTAGAAAAATAATATGGATTTTGAAGATACTATTTTTCTGTGCATTTACGAAATATGTGTACCGTTAATAAAGTAGCTCAACATGAAAAGAACCAATTTACCTGCAAATAAAGCAAGGAATATTGTAATTAAGTGGGAGTTTATAAATGTAACTTCTATCTGAATTCTTCACAGTATGCTCTTTAGGACCTCTGAGACATATACGATTCTGTGTCAGGCTGAATAAAGGTGAAATCGACAATGGTATGGTCGGTGTGTGCATGCTGTGACAAGCGAAGAAAAAAAAGCCAAATGCGCAAGATATCTGGTTATTTTCAACTCATGCCGACAGAGGTTTTACAAATCAGAAGAGAACTGGATGTCCGATTGATACTACGACACACGATACTACGTCAAGCGGTGCCAAGCAAGAAGTCTCAAAAGTAATAACATTGTCAATGGTATCTTGCGTCAAAATTCACCGACGGTGTACTCCTTGCAAGTGCAGTAGGGGTAGATTTGTGGTGATACCAGCTCAGCTCGATTTTTTTTCTCACGACAAGGTGTGTTGGTTCCCGACGGTTGTAGCTGTTGCTCCAAACATCTCGAATGAAAACAAGTTGGGCGAATCGGTGGATGTGATGACATTGCGTCGACATTTCACCGACATGGATGCTGATGAAATTACTGGACAGGACGAGGAATCAAGATGGTGGAAGTAGGAAGCGCAAGATCGAAGATATCACATTATTGTCGGATGATATTATGTTTTCATTGATATTCGTGCTACACCTCGTTATATAATATATACATAGCTGGTGCAAACATTAACACTATCAACATGTAACGATCTGCCATCGACGAATAAACTTTTGTTTAGATTAATGAAGTTTCAATTTTTCTCGCCAGATTAATGTTAAACGCTGACTGAGAACTGTATGGCCTTACTCATGCGGCAGCGCTTGTAAGATATTTGGCAGTCCATCCAATCTCACTGAAGTCACGTGATTTGTAATGGTCGGACTGGTAAAAGTTGAAAAGGGGGCCAAAAGGCCGCAATAGTCGAAATCGCCATTTCAATTTTGTTGTAACTGCGCAGCGTCTGCGCAGCGAGGTCACGGAAGGTCATTTGTACCAACGGCCGCATTCTGGCCAGGTTGAAAGTGGGTCATATCTCGGGAAAAGTACTTTTTCTGCGGAACTAAACTGTGTTCAGGGTAAATAAATATCCGGAGCCGTTCTTTCGCCCATCTGGCGGTAGTCCATGAGATTTTTAATGATTTTACGTACAGTCGCACAAAATATCAACTGTTTTCCAACACTCGGCCTATCTCTCCAACGTTAAAAACTTCCGATTTGGTACAAACAGGAAGTTCACGAAAAGCTGCGCACACGCTGCGCAGTTGCAAAAAATTAAATGGCGATAGAGTCTATAGCGTGCGATGTCCTTTAAAAAGGAGGAACAGACCTTGTTGACAATAGAAATTAGGTCATCCCGGACCAGTTTGTACTTAGGGCACTCGAGTAGAAAATGTATTTCATCTTCGACATGATCCTCGTGTACTTTCTTTGGCGATCACGGATGATGTTTTGATGTTTTGAATACAATTGTTTACATTGACATTGATTTGCATTGACTTGTTATTGAATGCGTCTTGGCAGCGTGCCAGGTGTTCCGAGGTTCACAGGTGGAATTGAAAATAATAGCACAACTCTGAACATTATAGCACGCTTACTACGGGGGCGGAGCTTACTAAACGGTTTGAGACGGTGGTGTTTCCCATTTATCAAAACAAAAGATCAAAGACAAATTCAGCGGGCTATGAGCTAATTCCAAAAACAAATAATAGAGTGTTGACACAACTGCAAGTTGTTCGGAAAACGACCGGCACCATCACGTTTCATATGAGGCTCGTAGGCTCGTTGAGAGAGTAAGAGAGAGCCAGGTGGGCAGGGGCGGGGTGTGTTTATCAAAATAGTCCAAAAGAAGTTGCTCCGTAGAAAAAAATGGCTGCCATTGGCCTATCAAAAAAGGTTCATATAACACATTTGGAGAAGTGATTTTTTACCCCTCGGCCAACTTTGGCCTAGGGGTATTGTCGTCATCATGTACGGCTGTCCGTGCGTCCGTCCGTACGTCCGTCCGTCCGTTACCGCGATATCTACAGAACCGTTTCATGCATGGCAACCAAACTTGTTACATCTATTTATCTTCACGTAAATCTGAAGCCTATCGAAAATGAGTCATCTCGTACAATATTTTGCAGAGTTATGCCCCTTTTTACAAATAGAAATCCATTTATGATTTGTTATTGTGATAATTTCAGAACCGTTCCATATGCAACATCCTAACGTGATACAGTTGTTTCTCTTGACCTGAACTAGATGCCTATCGAAAATGAGTCGTATCAGAAAGTATTTTGCAGAGTTATGCCCCTTGTCTAATAAAATCCACTAATTCCTATGTTAAGTTTGCATATAATTTCTATATCATGTTTGTATACTATCACATTTATTTATTGATTGGATGACTGATTTATTGATTTATTCTCTTACACAATGCGAAGAATGCCTGCAAATCTGTTTTGAAAATGACACTAGATGCCTATCGAAAGTGAGTTGTGTCAGAAAGTATTTTGCAGGGTTATGCCCCTTGTCTAACAAAATCCACTAATTCCAATGTTAAGTTTGCATATTATTTCTATATCATGTTAGTATTCTATCACATTTATTTATTGATTGGATGACTGATTTATTGATTTATTCTCTTAGACAATGCGAAGAATGCTTGCAAATCTTTTTTGAAAATGACATGCATGTGCCATTTAGTATACATGTACTGTATTTATCTAGCCATGTGTACTGTTGTTTTGGTGAGACATCGATACAGCTCTTTCAATTTATTCCAGAAACAAATTAATTTAAGGGGAGGAAAACTTTTTTTTTTTTTCAAAGAAAGTACACTTACAATACCAGGGTAAATATTTCTTCCCACAAGCCAATCAATTGGTAGAGACACCCTTACATTATAATAGCTGGGGTTCAGAGCCGAGGGGTTTCGATAGCGCAGCTTCATGTTTGTAATATTATAAAAACTACTAGTCAGATTTTCCTGCATTTTGGCATACATACTGTCTGCAACATAGATATTTATGTCAGTGAAATTTAGGCTCGGCTGTGACTTTGGTTCTCGAGGTAGAGTAGAAAGTGAAATTTGGTATTTCCCCCAAATATGGTTGAAATTTGACCACGCAAAAGCAGATTTTGAGATCCATCCTCTTCGGGCATTCAATTCCCATGCACAATTTTCTCCATTCAATCCTTTGCTTGGACTCCTTGACACGTTTTCTATACATACTCCAACGTAGTAACATTTTCGATTTGATGAAGGGGTGAATTATTCATCAAAATATGCTCTGAAACGTGTTTTCCAGCTGCCAGTCGTCACTATAGGGTGATGTCTGTGAAGATAAATGCATTTATAAAGCATTAGCAATTACATGCTATGAAGAAAACAAGTCATGGCTATTTCTGGCCCAGTCGGCTGTTAACATACGCCTCTTTGCTAATTGTGGACGACGGTATTCTGTTGAACGTCAGGTTTGTTGCATATAATGGCATAAAAGGGCGTGATTAGCTTTGATCCAATACTAGGAGGTGAGCGGTGAATGGGTGAGAGCGGGACAAGATAGATACCCCTCCTTTATTGTATGTATTTTTGAAATATTTCTTACTACAGAAGTAGGTCAGCATTGGACAACTCGACGGTTTGTTCCTATCTCGCCACGTATAGTTAGCCGAAGTAAAATTCGATAGTACCGATACAGTTCAACTGGAGGAAAACCGCGCCCAGAATCAAATCATCTGTTAGGTACATAAGTTTGTGATACTGAACAATTGCTTTACTAAAGGAAGGTACGTGGTTGCTTCCGTCTGATTAATAAAACTATATTTGATTATTGTGTGACGAAAATTGAAAAAAAACCCGTGACCAGTAATTAGTTCGTATACGGAGGGGGAGGAGGGGGAGGGGGAGGGGGAGGGGGTACGGGGCATCACGTTGGGCACACCGGGTCCATACTCCATGTAAGGGAGCACGAGATTGGGCTATTAATTACCCCTCTTAGTAAGGCGACGGTGTAAAAACGACACTTTGAAAGATATGTATATTATGTAGTTTGTCTGGATAGGGACATTACCCCCTTCCATATAAGACGACAGTGTTAAAACGACACATGTAAGGTACATGTACCAGGACTATTCTCCTCCCAGGACAATTTTCTATAACGACACTGTAAAACGACACATTCACTGAATCATCTAGCCAGGCTTAGAAATATTGTCAGGGCCATTCTTACTTGTAAGAGAAGAACCATAGTCTAAAAACGACACTTTGAAGGCGATGTATATTTTTAAAGCGACAGTCTAAAAGCGACACTTCATCAGATATGTTTATTTCATAAAGCGACAGTCTATAAACGACACTTCATCAGATATTTATATTTCATAAAGCAACAGTCTAAAAATGATATTATTTCTGTATACTTTCCATGATGGCACAGTGTGTGGACACTCACCTTGAAAGATGACAGTTTGAAAGATATGTATATTATGTAGTTTCTCTCGACAGGGGCATTACCCTCTTCCATAAGACGACAGTGTTAAAACGACACATGTGAGGTACCAGGACTATTCTCCTTCCACAACGATTTTCTAGAACGACACTGTAAAACGACACTTTCACTGAATCATCTAAGCACAGCCATGCTTAGAAATATGGTCAGGGCCATTCTTACTTGTAAGATGACGACAGTCTAAAAATGACACTTTGAAAGCGATGTATATTTTTTAAAGCGACAGTCTAAAAGCGACACTTCATCAGATATGTATGTTTCATAAAGCGGCAGTCTATAAATGACATTATTTCTCTATGCTTTCCATGATGGCACAGTGTATGGATGCTCCATAAGACGACAGTGTTAAAACGACACATGTGAGGTACCAGGACTATTCTCCTCCCACAACGACACTGTATAACGACACTTTCACTGAATCATACAGCCATGCTTTGAAATATGGTCAGGGCCATTCTTACTTGTAAGATGACGACAGTCTAAAAATGACACTTTGAAAGCGATGTATATTTTTTAAAGCGACACTTCATCAGATATGTATGTTTCATAAAGCGACAGTCTATAAACGACATTATTTATCTATGCTTTCCATGATGGCACAGTGTATGGGCACTCACATTAAATGGAATATAGCAGCTATACTCTCAAATATTTTGTCAGGCTTAATTTATATCCCAGATGACGATACATGTACATTCCACCCACATTTACACTAAATGAAATAACATACTGTCAAATGGACTGTCAAAGCAGTTTTATTCCAGTATTAATATTTAATCTCACAAATAACACACGTTCATCCTCCAGTGATAAAAAAAAACATGTGTATCGGCTTTCATAATCATCCACTGACAACTTAAGGAAACTTTGTATGTAAACACGTCCATGTGCATTTCAGCTAAACCAAAAACTCTATTCTTACATTTTAACATTGGAGCACCCATACAATATCCCCTGAGGCAGTGCTCATTGCTGGCTGCAACCCTCTTACTTCATGGAATACTCCACTGCCATATTTTTTTTATTTCAAAACACTAAACATTTTTGTATGCTTTCAAACCTGCATGCAGGTCTATTCCATTAATAAAGTAACGTTAAGGCAGTAATGTACCTGTACTTCAACATCAAAAAGGGTTATAATATGGAGTTCGCTTCCATCATGTGGGCAGTATATCTTCTCCTGTATCCAAGAATACTGAGTCAAAGGATCCCAGAGCAATAATCGAGGTGTCAAATATTGCCAAACTCTGGGCTGCATTTCACCTCTCCAAACATTGCTGCCAGTCAAAATTATGCATGGCACTTTCATGCCGTCTGCATTTATTCTTTCAGAAATATAATCCCATATTTCTTTTCCAAGATCCTCCACAGATGTAAAATTTTTAATCAAGGATGCAGTCAAAAGGAGGAGGACAAAAATCTTCAATTTAGCCATCTTGTCTGCCTATCAACTTGTATGTGATGATGTGTCTATTCACGTTGTGTTTGCACATGTGAACTTCAATATGCCATATTTCTTCCAACCCTTTCAAAATGATGGACCGGTAAAAACAGAGGTATTGCACACCACCATCACCAATGTCTTCTGAAAAGAAGCAATAAAACATATGTACACAATTTCAGCTTTGCACTTTTCAACTGTAAATGAAGTTTCAACTTATTACTAACTTACAGAACCTGAATGGCTTACATGTATCACATCAACTTAACTATACGTAGAAATCCAACAAACAGGAACATTACACATGTTCCTCAAGTCGTGTGTCAAAGCGGTGTCGGGCAGAAATGTATGTGAAGTCAACTGTCAAAGCAGTGTTGGAGAGCAGTGAACGTGAAGTCTAGTGTCAAATTGGGATAGGACTTAGGGTTATGTATCATTAGTAACTTTTACATTCATGGTCATTTCAGCAATCGAAATCAAATAATTTCTCCACCAAAGTGTACCTCAGATGAAATGTTGAAACATACTGGGAGAATGATGTGCTTCAACTTCAGTGTCAAAGCCAGTGTATGGAGGAATGTACATCAAGTTGACAGTTAAAGCAGTGTTAAGGAGGAATGTACATGTAAAGTGTCAGAGTGGTGTTAGTCAAGAAGGTACGTCAAATTGACTGTGAAAGCGGTGTTAGAAGGGAATGTACTTCAACTGAAGTGTCAAAGCGGTGTTGGGGAAAAATGTATGTGAAAAGTGTGAAAGCGCTGTTAGGGAAGAAGGTACGTGAAGTCAGGAGTCAAACTGGTGTTAGGGAGCAATGTACATCAAGTCAATGTACATCAAGTCGAGTGTCAAAGCAGTGTTAGGGAGGAATGTACATGAAGTGGAGTGTCAAAGCGGTGTTAGGGAGGAATCAGGATAGGGGTTAGGGTCAGGTTCATTTCAGCTATCAAAATGAAATAAGTCGAGTGTCAAAGCAGTGTTAGGGAGGAATGTATGTGAAGTCCGCTGTCAAAGTGGGGTTAGGGAGGAATCAGGATGACACTTCGGGTTAGGTACGTTTCGTAACTATCATGTTGAGAAAGGTACGTGAAGTCAAGAGTCAAAGCGGAGTTAGGAAGGAATGTACGTGAAGTTGAGTGTCAAAGTGGTGTTAGGGAGGAATGTACGTGAAGTCGAGTGTCAAAGCAGGGTTAGGGAGGGTTGTATGTGAAAACGAATGTCAAATCGGTGTTAGGGAGGAATGTACGTGTAGCCGAGTGTCAAAGGGTTAGGTAACTTTCATAACTATCAAGTTCAGGTTTGTTTCAGCTATGAAAAAAATTATTTCTCCACCAAAGTCTGTAGTTTGTCAAATCGGGGTTAGGGAGGAATATACATGAATTCGAGTGTCAAAGCGGTGTTAGGGACAAATGTACGTGAAGTTGAGTGTCAAAGCGGTGTTATGGAGGAATGTACGTGACGTGAAGTCGAGTATCAAAGCAGGGTTAGGGAGGGTTGTATGTGAAGACGAGTGTCAAAGCGGTGTTAGGGAGGAATGTACGTGTGGCCGAGTGTCAAAGCGGTGTTAGGGAGGAATGTACGTGTGGCCGAGTGTCAAAGCGGTGTTAGGGAGGAATGTATATGAAGTTGACTGTCAAAGTCGTGTTAGGGATGAATGTATGGGAAGTTGAGTGTGAAAGCGATGTTAGGGACAAATGTACGTGAAGTCGAGTGTCAAAGCGGTGTTAGGGAGGAATGTACGTGAAGACGAGTGTCAAAGCGGTGTTAGGGAGGAATGTACGTGTAGCCTAGAGTCAAAGCGGTGTTAGGGAGGACTGTACCTGAAGTCGAGTGTCAAAGCGGGTTTAGGACTTAGGGTTAGGTAACTTTTATAACTATCAAGTTCAGGTTCGTTTCAGCTATGAAAAAAATTATATTTCCACCAAAGTCTGTAGTTTGTCAAATCGGGGATAGGGAGGAATATACATGAATTTGAGTGTCAAAGCGGTGTTAGGGACAAATGTATCTGAAGTTGAGTGTCAAAGCGGTGTTAGGGAGGGATGTTCGTGAAGTCGAGTGTCAAAGCAGGGTTAGAGAGGCTTGTATGTGAAGACGAGTGTCAAAGCGATGTTAGGATTGGAATGGACGTGTAGCCGAGTGTCAAAGCGGTGTTATGGAGGACTGTACGTGAAGTCGAGTGTCAAAGCGGGTTTAGGACTTAGGGTTAGGTAACTTTCATACTATCAAGTTCAGGTTCGTTTCAGCTATAAAAACTTATTTCTCCACCGAACTCTCTAGTGTCAAATCGGGGTTAGGGAGGAATGTATGTGAATTCGAGTGTCGAAGCGGTGTTAGGTAGGAATGTATATGAAGTTGACTGTCAAAGTCGTGTTAGGGATGAATGTATGGGAAGTTGAGTGTGAAAGCGGTGTTAGGGACAGATGTATGTGAAGTCGAGTGTCAAAGCAGTGTTAGGGAGGAATGTACGTGAAGTCGAGTGTCAAAGCAGGGGTAGGGAGGCTTGTATGTGAAGACGAGTGTCAAAGCGGTGTTAGGGAGGAATGTACGTGTAGCCGAGTGTCAAAGCGGTGTTAGGGAGGATTGTACCTGAAGTCGAGTGTCAAAGCGGGTTTAGGACTTAGGGTTAGGTAACTTTCATACTATCAAGTTCAGGTTTGTTTCAGCTATAAAAAAAATTATTTCTCCACCAAAGTGTAGTTTCTCTAGTCAGGGTTAGGGAGGAATGTATGTGAATTCGAGTGTCAAAGCGGAGTTAGGGACAAATGTACTTGAAGTTGAGTGTCAAAGTGGTGTTAGGGAGGAATGTACGTGAAGTCGAGTGTCAAAGCAGGGTTAGGGAGGCTTGTATGTGAAGACGAGTGTCAAAGTGGTGTTAGGGGGGAATGTACGAATAGCCGAGTGTCAAAGTGGTGTTAGGGAGGACTGTACATGAAGTCGAGTGTCAAAGCGGGTTTAGGACTTAGGGTTAGGTAACTTTCATACTATCAAGTTCAGGTTCGTTTCAGCTATAAAAAACTTATTTCTCCACCGAACTCTGTAGTTTGTCAAATCGGGGTTAGGGAGGAATGTATGTGAATTCGAGTGTCAAAGCGGGGTTAGGGAGGAATGTATATGAAGTTGACTGTCAAAGTCGTGTTAGGGATGAATGTATGGGAAGTTGAATGTCAAAGCGGTGTTAGGGACAGATGTACGTGAAGTCGAGTGTCAAAGCGGGTTTAAGACTTCGGGTTAGGTAACTTTCATACTATCAAGTTCAGGTTCGTTTCAGCTATAAAAAATATATTTCTCCACCAAAGTCTGTAGTTTGTCTAGTCGGGGTTAGGGAGGTATGTATGTGAATTCGAGTGTCAAAGCGGAGTTGGGGACAAATGTACTTGAAGTGGAGTGTCAAAGCGGGTTTAGGACTTAGGGTTAGGTAACTTTCATAAGTATCAAGTTCAGGTTCGTTTCAGCTATGAAAAAAATTATATCTCCACCAAAGTCTGTAGTTTGTCAAATCGGGGTTAGGGAGGAATATACATGAATTTGAGTGTCAAAGCGGTGTTAGGGACAAATGTATCTGAAGTTGAGTGTCAAAGCGGTGTTAGGGAGGAATGTTCGTGAAGTCGAGTGTCAAAGCAGGGTTAGAGAGGCTGGTATGTGAAGACGAGTGTCAAAGCGGTGTTAGGATTGGAATGTACGTGTAGCCGAGTGTCAAAGCGGTGTTAGGAAGGACTGTACGTGAAGTCGAGTGTCAAAGCGGGTTTAGGACTTGGGGTTAGGGTTAGGTAACTCCACCAAAGTTGTAGTTTGTCATACTATCAAGTTCAGGTTCGTTTCAGCTATAAAAAACTTATTTCTCCACCGAACTCTGTAGTTTGTCAAATCGGGGTTAGGGAGGAAATCGTATGTGAATTCGAGTGTCGAAGCGGTGTTAGGGAGGAATGTATATGAAGTTGACTGTCAAAGTCGTGTTAGGGATGAATGTATGGGAAGTTGAGTGTGAAAGCGGTGTTAGGGACAGATGTATGTGAAGTCGAGTGTCAAAGCAGTGTTAGGGAGGAATCTACGTGAAGTCGAGTGTCAAGCAGGGTTAGGGAGGCTTGTATGTGAAGACGAGTGTCAAAGCGGTGTTAGGGAGGAATGTACGTGTAGCCGAGTGTCAAAGCGGTGTTAGGGAGGATTGTACCTGAAGTCGAGTGTCAAAGCGGGTTTAGGACTTAGGGTTAGGTAACTTTCATACTATCAAGTTCAGGTTCGTTTCAGCTATAAAAAAAATTATTTCTCCACCAAAGTGTAGTTTCTCTAGTCGGGGTTAGGGAGGAATGTATGTGAATTCGAGTGTCAAAGCGGAGTTAGGGACAAATGTACTTGAAGTTGAGTGTCAAAGTGGTGTTAGGGAGGAATGTATGTGAAGTCGAGTGTCAAAGCAGGGTTAGGGAGGCTTGTATGTGAAGACGAGTGTGGTGTTAGGGAGGAATGTACGAATAGCCGAGTGTCAAAGTGGTGTTAGGGAGGACTGTACATGAAGTCGAGTGTCAAAGCGGGTTTAGGACTTAGGGTTAGGTAACTTTCATACTATCAAGTTCAGGTTCGTTTCAGCTATAAAAAACTTATTTCTCCACCGAACTCTGTAGTTTGTCAAATCGGGGTTAGGGAGGAATGTATGTGAATTCGAGTGTCAAAGCGGTGTTAGGGAGGAATGTATATGAAGTTGACTGTCAAAGTCGTGTTAGGGATGAATGTATGGGAAGTTGAATGTCAAAGCGGTGTTAGGGACAGATGTACGTGAAGTCGAGTGTCAAAGCGGGTTTAGGACTTCGGGTTAGGTAACTTTCATACTATCAAGTTCAGGTTCGTTTCAGCTATAAAAAATATATTTCTCCACCAAAGTCTGTAGTTTGTCTAGTCGGGGTTAGGGAGGTATGTATGTGAATTCGAGTGTCAAAGCGGAGTTGGGGACAAATGTACTTGAAGTGGAGTGTCAAAGCGGGTTTAGGACTTAGGGTTAGGTAACTTTCATAAGTATCAAGTTCAGGTTCGTTTCAGCTATGAAAAAAATTATATCTCCACCAAAGTCTGTAGTTTGTCAAATCGGGGTTAGGGAGGAATATACATGAATTTGAGTGTCAAAGCGGTGTTAGGGACAAATGTATCTGAAGTTGAGTGTCAAAGCGGTGTTAGGGAGGAATGTTCGTGAAGTCGAGTGTCAAAGCAGGGTTAGAGAGGCTGGTATGTGAAGACGAGTGTCAAAGCGGTGTTAGGATTGGAATGTACGTGTAGCCGAGTGTCAAAGCGGTGTTAGGAAGGACTGTACGTGAAGTCGAGTGTCAAAGCGGGTTTAGGACTTGGGGTTAGGTAACTTTCATAAGTATCAAGTTCAGGTTCGTTTCAGCTATGAAAAAAATTATATCTCCACCAAAGTCTGTAGTTTGTCAAATCGGGGTTAGGGAGGAATATACATGAATTTGAGTGTCAAAGCGGTGTTAGGGACAAATGTATCTGAAGTTGAGTGTCAAAGCGGTGTTAGGGAGGAATGTTCGTGAAGTCGAGTGTCAAAGCAGGGTTAGAGAGGCTTGTATGTGAAGACGAGTGTCAAAGCGGTGTTAGGATTGGAATGTACGTGTAGCCGAGTGTCAAAGCGGTGTTAGGGAGGACTGTACGTGAAGTCGAGTGTCAAAGCGGGTTTAGGACTTGGGGTTAGGTAACTTTCATACTATCAAGTTCAGGTTCGTTTCAGCTATAAAAAACTTATTTCTCCACCGAACTCTGTAGTTTGTCAAATCGGGGTTAGGGAGGATTGTATGTGAATTCGAGTGTCGAAGCGGTGTTAGGGAGGAATGTATATGAAGTTGACTGTCAAAGTCGTGTTAGGGATGAATGTATGGGAAGTTGAGTGTGAAAGCGGTGTTAGGGACAGATGTATGTGAAGTCGAGTGTCAAAGCAGTGTTAGGGAGGAATGTACGTGAAGTCGAGTGTCAAAGCAGGGTTAGGAGGCTTGTATGTGAAGACGAGTGTCAAAGCGGTGTTAGGGAGGAATGTACGTGTAGCCGAGTGTCAAAGCGGTGTTAGGGAGGATTGTACCTGAAGTCGAGTGTCAAAGCGGGTTTAGGACTTAGGGTTAGGTAACTTTCATACTATCAAGTTCAGGTTCGTTTCAGCTATAAAAAAAATTATTTCTCCACCAAAGTGTAGTTTCTCTAGTCGGGGTTAGGGAGGAATGTATGTGAATTCGAGTGTCAAAGCGGAGTTAGGGACAAATGTACTTGAAGTTGAGTGTCAAAGTGGTGTTAGGGAGGAATGTACGTGAAGTCGAGTGTCAAAGCAGGGTTAGGGAGGCTTGTATGTGAAGACGAGTGTCAAAGTGGTGTTAGGGAGGAATGTACGAATAGCCGAGTGTCAAAGTGGTGTTAGGGAGGACTGTACATGAAGTCGAGTGTCAAAGCGGGTTTAGGACTTAGGGTTAGGTAACTTTCATACTATCAAGTTCAGGTTCGTTTCAGCTATAACAAACTTATTTCTCCACCGAACTCTGTAGTTTGTCAAATCGGGGTTAGGGAGGAATGTATGTGAATTCGAGTGTCAAAGCGGTGTTAGGGAGGAATGTATATGAAGTTGACTGTCAAAGTCGTGTTAGGGATGAATGTATGGGAAGTTGAATGTCAAAGCGGGGTTAGGGAGGCTTGTATGTGAAGACGAGTGTGGTGTTAGGGAGGAATGTACGAATAGCCGAGTGTCAAAGTGGTGTTAGGGACAGATGTACGTGAAGTCGAGTGTCAAAGCGGGTTTAGGACTTCGGGTTAGGTAACTTTCATACTATCAAGTTCAGGTTCGTTTCAGCTATAAAAAATATATTTCTCCACCAAAGTCTGTAGTTTGTCTAGTCGGGGTTAGGGAGGTATGTATGTGAATTCGAGTGTCAAAGCGGAGTTGGGGACAAATGTACTTGAAGTGGAGTGTCAAAGTGGTGTTAGGGAGGAATGTACGTGAAGTCGAGTGTCAAAGCAGGGTTAGGGAGGGCAAATAGTTTGACAGACTGACGCCCTGGCAGGAGAATAGTCTTGCTCCCCCACATGTGTCGTTTTAACACTGTCGTCTTACAAGGAAAAATGGTCCGCATAATATTTTCAACAATAGCTGTTACATGTACATGTTTCAATGAAAAGTGTCTTCTTTAGAAAAATTCATATACAAGTACATGCATGATTTCCCACAGGGAGACCTCCACCAATCAGGAAGATCGGTATAGAACAACACTAAACATTGCTGTCACATGATTTAATCAAACTGTCGTTTTCAGAGTGTCGCTGTAGAAAATATACATATCTTATGAAGTGTCGTTTTTAACACTGTCGTCTTGGAAGTGAGAATAGACCTGATAACATTTCCAACCCTCACTTTTAACAGTTCAATGAAACTGTCGTTTTTACAGTGTCGCTGTAGAAAGTTTGATCAACTGTATATAATAACACAGACCATTGCTGTCACATGATTTAATCAAAGTGTCGTTTTCAGAGTGTCGCTGTAGAAAATATACATATCTTATGAAGTGTCGTTTTAACACTGTCGTCATACAAGTGACAAATGCCCCTGGTAATATTTTCAACCATGCTTACAATATATAATTCAATGAAAGTGTCGTTTTTAGTGTGTCGCTGTAGAAAATATACATATCTTATGAAGTGTCGTTTTAACACTGTCGTCATACAAGTGACAATGCCCCTGGTAATATTTTCAACCATGCTTACAATATATAATTCAATGAAAGTGTCGTTTTTAGTGTGTCGCTGTAGAAAATATACATATCTTATGAAGTGTCGTTTCCCAGACTGTCGCTCTGGCAGGAGAATATTCCTGCTCCCTCATATATGTCGTTTTAACACTGTCGTCTTGGAAGTGAGAATAGACCTGGTAATATTTTCAACCATACTTACAATATTTAATTCAATGAAAGTGTTGTTTTCATAGTGTCGCTGTAGAAAATATATATATCTTATGAAGTGTCGTTTCCCAGACTGTCGCTCTGGCAGGACAATAGTCCTGCTCCCAGACATGTGCCGTTTTAACACTGTCGTCTTACAAGGGACAATGGTCCACATAATATTTCCAATCATAGCTGTTGCATGTACATGTTTCAATGAAAAGTGTCATCTTTAGAAAAATTCACAAGTACATGTATCATTCACACAGGGAGACCTCCACCAGTCAGGAAGATCAGTATATAACAACACAGAGCATTGCTGTCACATGATTTAATGAAACTGCTGTTTCCAGTGTCTCGCTGTAGAAAATATACATATCTTATGAAGTGTCGTTTTAACACTGTCGTCATACAAGTGACAATGCCCCTGGTAATATTTTCAACCATGCTTACAACATATAATTCAATGAAAGTGTCGTGTTTAGTATGTCGCTGTACAAAATATACATATCTTATGAAGTGTCGTTTTAACACTGTCGTCATACAAGTAACAATGCCCCTGGTAATATTTTCAACCATACTTACAATATCTAATTCAATGAAAGTGTCGTTTTTAGTGTGTCGCTGTAGAAAATATACATATCGTATGAAATGTCATTTCCCAGACTGTCGCTCTGGCAGGAGAATAGTTCTGCTCACCCATATGTGTCGTTTTAATACTGTCGTCTTAATAGGGAGAATGATGCGATTAATATTTCCAACCATAGCTGTTACATGTACATGTTTCAATGAAAAGTCTCGTCTTTAGAAAAACCCACATACATGTACATGTATGATTTCACACAGGGAGACCTCCACCAATCAGGAAGATCGGTATATAACAACACAGGTATATAACAACACAGAGCATTGCTGTCACATGATTTAATCAAAGTGTCGTTTTCAGTGTCGCTGTAGAAAATATACATATCTTATGAAGTGTCATTTTAACACTGTCGTCTTGGAACTGAGAATAGACCGATAACATTTTCCACCCTCACTGTTAACGGTTCAATGAAACTGTCGTTTTTACAGTGTCGCTGTAGAAAGTTTGATCAACTGTATATAATAACACAGACCATTGCTGTCACATGATTTAATCAAAGTGTCGTTTTCAGAGTGTCGCTGTAGAAAATATACATATCTTATGAAGTGTCGTTTTAACACTGTCGTCATACAAGTAACAATGCCCCTGGTAATATTTTCAAACATGCTTACAATATATAATTCAATGAAAGTGTCGTTTTTAGTGTGTCGCTGTAGGAAATATACATATCTTATGAAGTGTCGTTTTAACACTGTCGTCGTACAAGTGACAATGCCCCTGGTAATATTTTCAACCATGCGTACAATATATAACTCAATGAAAGTGTCGTTTTTAGTGTGTCGTGTAGAAAATATACATATCTTATGAAGTGTCGTTTTAACACTGTCGTCTTACAAGGGACAATGGACCTGATAATATTTCCAACCATAGCTGTTACATGTACATGTTTCAATATAATGTATGATCCCACGCAGGGAGACCTGGAGCCACCAGTCACGAAAATCCACTGTATATAATAACACAGAGAATTCTCGTGCTCCCTTACATGGAGTAACAACCGCACACCGGTTCTCGTCAGATCACCGAAGTTAAGCAGCGTTGAGCTCGGTCAATACTTGGATAGGTGACCGGGTGCTGTACTGATAATAGGAACTGTGGACACTCTCGTGTTCTGGTAAATGTAGGCACAGTCGTGATATGACTGAAAAAATTAAATCCTACTCACTCACTCACTCGTATACATGGGATTCGCAAAAAGTACTTTCGCCTGCTCATTTTTAAACAAAAGTTATTAAGATCTATATCTTAATAACTGCAAACCCATTTACCATCGCAAATTCGATACGAAAAATGTTTTCGTTTTATATTCAACCATTAAATCAAGCAGATGCTCCAATCCTATACATAGAGCGACCTCACATTTACTGAACTGTGTCCATAATTGTGATAGCAGTAAAATCCCTGGGGCACACACAGACATAGCCCCGCATTGGTATGAAAAATATGTATAAAGTGCTTGTTAGCGTACTGTATGTTCAAGCTGAATAACCGGTTGATGTTTTTGTGGCCAGACTAAACATCAGTGTTTAACGGGAGTTTGAAGAATGAATCCAAATTCCTGAATCTTCATACAGTAATTAGGTTAGAAAATGCAAAGATTGAACTCTGAATAGGGTATTTGCGACTTATAGTTCTACCATTATATAAAACTATGTTTAAAAAGTTTCTTAGTATCGCCAGTAGGCCTATATACAGCTGCATGATTACACCCCGTAACGCAGGGTTGAAAGGAAAGTAAATTACAGCTTATATTAGTATATTAACTGAAAACAAACTTGAAATTTTATATGGCCTTAACTACCATTGAATTGCTCCAATATATTTCAAAATGCAGGCTGGTGTGTTTACTTCAGCTAACCTTCTTCAGGTGTAATACTGGTACAGCAGTTGTCATAAAATAACGGATACTACACCGTGAGAAATACGATATACAAGGTAAGTGCTGTATTCTTACAATCCCAAAGAAAAGTGATATCAATCTGAAGGCTGTTCACGGAACAACACATTAGCTTGAGCAATATCTTATTTGAAGCTATCTGTTACAGTACCTCCGTATGTTTGTCCAACCTGCATACTCACTTGGGTGATACGCGGGCGCAAGCGTTTGTATGTAATAGTCACTGTGGCAGTTTGAAGCAGGCCTGCATACTCCGTAGGCCTACCGGTTTTATCAGAGGAACAAAATTAGGATGGCCAGCAGTGGACTGGTCCTATCAAAGGGGCTCGTTATCATTGTTAACTGATTAATCATGTTTATGAAAGGAGCTTTCCTTCACGACCTCGACCCCCCCCATATCAATATAATTAACCAATTAGCTAATCAACGACATTCAGATGCAGATCTAACTAGAGGAGGGATATGTAGATCGATGTAGGTCTTACATATAGAAAGCATTTTCATGACATCCACTGTCATTGTTGTGCATGCAAAGATGGGAAATAATTATATTCTTGAAATAAAAAATATATAAATATATTCACAACAACAACATCATCAACGAAGATGTAACACCTATCGGTCCGGAATTCTGTGGGAGAGTAAAAGAATTAATAAAACTGGAGCTTGTCTCAATCACACTTTAATTAAGATGGCGACCACAGCAAACAACCTTGTTGTTACATGTAATACTTCAGTAATACATAGGTACTCAATTCACATAATCCACTTATTACTTAACAAGCTATACTTGTAATCATGATCTGTTGTCTAGGGAATTTCATACCAATACATGATATCACTTTAAGCATATGTTTTGCTATCTGTAATCTCATCTTGCTGATGGATTTAATATTACAGTAAAGTTTATGGAATAAACTGGATTTGTTGCCTTAACAATGTGTTGAGTTAATTATTTTCTTCAGAAAATAACAATAGTTCAATTTAATAACTATGAATTAAAACATGAACTTGAATGAATTTGATTCGTCACAGAAACAATATACATGTACCATGTTAAATCATTTCTTCAGAAGAGAACATTGTTAACCCAATGATTTAACATCTCTCGAGCTTATCTGTTATATTTAACATCACATATGATATCGGTTAATAGTGTAACTTGATTTTACTCGATACCGTATGAAATTAATTAATTCTTCAGGAAATCACAATATTTCTATTAATACTATTGAATTAAACTTCTGTAATCTTATTTCACTAATATCTTCATATTAAAGTTCAATCCATGGAAAATTCTGCTAAACCTTATGTCAGACTAATTATCTCATTAAAAGAACCACATTTCCAATTTACTGTAATGAAATAACTCATTCAATTGCAAAATCAGATTCAAAATAATGAATTTACCATATTTTAGCTGAATTAATAATCATTTGGGCCTTTAGAGTTACTTGCCCATTACTTGATAAAAGGGGCAATACTCTGTCTGAACTTTAGTAGGTTCATACAATTTATTCGGGTTATCTGCCCTTGAATATAACTGGACGCGTAAAGTTCAAATCGAAACCCGGTTTTACAACTAAATGCCACTAACACGCTGAGTTTACCATGCGAAATATTACTATAATTTATATGTGGCATAATGACATTAAAACTCAATCAGAAGTCAGAACAGACAGTATCTTACTCAAAATTGATCAACCAAGTTAGCGGCAATTTGAGACGCACATGTGTAACATGTGGATCTCAGCTGGTGCGTCAAAACATCAGTGATACAACATATTTACGGTGAGATCATGCTACCGTTACTCTATAACCATTCATGCATTTATCTAACGTAGTACGAGAACATACATACCTGTGGGAGAGTAAAAGAATTAATAAAACTGGAGCTTGTCTCAATCACACTTTAATTAAGATGGCGACCACAGCAAACAACGCCGGGTCACGTGATTTCTTGACCTAGCTCGCTTCTGTCTGACTAGAGTTGTTCCCCCTAGACCAGTGACAGATTCTCACATCCGATATAGATAATCCACACAATGGAATATACAGAGTAATAAAATAAAAAAAATAGGTTGCCCACAATAAGACACGGTTACACTCTCCCCGGGTAGAACAAATGTTGTCCTCAACATTAACATACATGGATTAAACAAGGTTACTTGTTCTACTACAATGACCAGTACCCTTATATCTACAATAACTTCATGCAACTCATGACGGCCGACTCCGATTCTACAATATCACTATATCGTTATGGAGACTGGGGGATATACGGTCTAAAACCGTTCGCTGTTACAAAGGTATACAGTATTGGTTTCCAGGATAAATCTCCTGAACTGATTATCACTAATATATGATCACAGGTGAATTCAGAACCCCCCAACAGGATGGCCAGTCCTAAAGGAACTCTTTCATCATTTCGGCATAGCATACCAACTTAAACCATTAACGTGTGTGGCGTACCCACTACCAACAGCTCTACCAACTACACCCTATCTGTTGCACTGAGACATCACTTTGTCTTAACACCTTTGCACCGGGACATTCACTATGTCCAAAACCTTGGGCAGTTCATACTTCTCCGTATCCCTACACATCATTTCCCATAAGTCTCCGGTTAACCGAGTCACTAGTCCATCATTTTACTGCAGTACTACTGCTCAACTCCACTGTCAATAAACTGGTTGCCAGGTCCACTGCATCATTGGCGGATAGGCTACTTGGGGCAATGGTCCCCTAATCCAAACAGGCACAAAATTAGAGTCAACACAGACCCTCCTTGTCGGCTCTCCCAGCTGATCGTATGTGAAAATCTGTGGCGGGTGTCTCTGACGAGTTGGTCTGATGTCATTTTGCATATCATTAAGTTGGTCTCCATTCAAGCCGGAGTCCACCTCCTGCTGAGGTTCACTTGAAACAGACACATCTGCCTCTGGGCAAGGAGCTTCTAATGGCTGGTCCGGCTCCTCCAACCCAACCTCAAACTCTTCATTCTCAGAATGGGCACTAGGCATCGGCAGTTCAAGACGACCAACCGGCTGACACAACTCAAGAAAATCCTCATCAGAGCTGAAATATGTTGACTCATTATAAGTGACAGGTTCATTCCTGTGCTTTTCTCCGATAGGGCGTTTGGCTTTCTTCGAAGAGGGTTTGGCGAGGGCAGTCGCTGGTAGTGGTAGTCCATCAAATGGCAACAATAAATTCCTGTGAAGCACTCGGACCCTCCCGCTTCTGTCCTCTGACTCTACCTGGTATACTGGAGTATCCTTACCCATTTGCTTGATGACTACATGCACCTTGTCCTCCCAGAACGAGCGAAGTTTGCCTGGTCCACCTCTGGGTGTCAGGTTCCGCACCAGCACTCGATCACCTGGTACCAGTGTGGTACTCCTTACTTTGACCGAGCAGATGCTTTATCCGCATGTTCTTGGGCAATGTTGTATGCTTCTTGCATACAGGATTTCCATTTCTCAACATAGGTGGTGGGGGGCACTCTGGAGCATCTTCATTCAGTCTGAAGAGCAAGTCAACCGGCAATCTCGGGG
This sequence comes from Hanleya hanleyi, assembly GCA_036873755.1. NCBI lineage: Eukaryota > Metazoa > Mollusca > Polyplacophora > Lepidopleurida > Hanleyidae > Hanleya > Hanleya hanleyi. The sequence continues at coordinate 28,334 of JAVTVY010008061.1, forward strand.
CATACCCAAACATGAGGTAGTATGGCGAAAACCCTGTTGACTCGTGACGCGTGCAATTGTATGCATGCACAACTTTATTCAGATGGTCTTTCCAACTGGATTTCTGTCTTGCTGACATGGTCCTTAACATTCCAAGCAGAGTCCTATTAAACCTTTCTGCCTTGCCGTTGCATTGAGGGTGGTAAGGCGTAGTTCGACTTCTTGAAACATTACTGTAGGCCTCAAGTTGTTGGAAAAGTCTGTTCTCAAATTCCTTTCCCTGATCATGGTGTATTCGTTTTGGGAAACCAAATCGTTGGAAATAGTCATTGAACAGCTTTTCTGCTGCTGTTTTAGCAGACTTGTTCGTCGTGGAGTATGCCTGCGCGAAGTGAGTGAAATGGTCAACTATGACCAATATATATTCGTATCCACCTTTACTTCGCTCGAGGTGCAAGAAGTCGACTGAAATCAATTCCAGTGGTGATGTCGTTCGTATGGGCTGTAAGGGTGCTTTTGCAGTCGTGTGTTTCTTCTGTTTAACACACTGACACTCCTTGGTAACATAAATTTCTATATCTCGCACCATGTGGGGCCAATAAAACCTCTCGCGAGCCAGATGCACAACCTTGTCAACCCCCAAGTGTCCCATTTCATCATGTAGTTCACGTAGGGCCAGTTTCCTGAACTCCCTTGGAAGAACCAGTTGTTCTCTCACCACGTCGCCTGGCATGACTGTCCTTCTGTACAGAACATCATTCTTCAGGATGAGTTTGTCAAGTTCACGCCAAAGACCCCACTTGCGACGCTGTCGACACTTCTGTAAGTTACTCAACCTGCTGACTGCATTCCTGATCTCAGACATCTCCGGATCCTGACACTGTGCCCGTTTTATCTCATCATTGCTGATTGAACCCAGAGACGGTTGTATGGACCCCTGCGGTAAACTCTCAGGATTTACGGTAAGTGCGGCTAACCAAATGACATCTTGACTTTGCTGGGCTGACAGTGCTTCTACAGTGGCACTTATGGACTCTGGGGACATCGTTTCCGAGCAGCTTGCCATGTACTGCTCAATACTAAGTGGCATACAGGACAACCCATCTGCATCCTGGTTTAGCCTACCTGGTTTGTAGCGGATATCGAACTTGAAATCAGACAACTCTGCGACCCACCGGTGGCGAGTGGCATCTAGTTTGGCACTTGTCAGAATATATGTAAGCGGATTATTGTCGCTGAATACGGTGAATTTAGGCGTGTGGTACAAATTGTCTCGGAATCTTTCCGTCACTGCCCACTTCAGGGCCAAGAACTCCAGCTTCCCTGAATGCATATTGTAGTTCTTCTCGGCAGGTGTGAGGGTACGGGAGCCATATGCAATAACACCCATCTTTCCAGTGTGCTTTTGCTGGTATAGGACTGCACCAAGACCTTCGTGCGATGCGTCCACATGTAGGAAGTATTCTTTCTCAAAGTCTGGATAACTCATTATGGGAGCATCAACCAGCATGTCAATAAATCCACACAACACCTTTTGGTGATCACTGGTCCAGCTGATCTTTTGACTGGAGGATGCTTGACCTTTCGACTGCTTGGCCCCTCGTTTCCGAGTTCTCGACTGGTTGGGCACCTGTTCTGTTTTCAACAAGTCATAGCGTATCTTCGCCTTTCTGGAATAGTCCTGGATGTACTTTCTGTAATAGCCTATAAAGCCAAGTAGTTGTCTTAGCTCACCAACAGTGCTAGGATTCTTCTCCTTCAAAACAAGTACTGCTTGCTTGTCAGCAGGGTCGATACTGTAACCTGCGGACGACACTAAATGACCTATATAACGCACTTCCTTCTTGAAAAGCTCACATTTTCTAGGTTTTAACTTCACACCCTTTTCTTTTAACCTTCTCAGCACAGTTCTAAGGTTCTGCAGATGTTGTTCGAATGTTCGACTAAATAGGAGAATATCATCCAGGTACGGGATACAAATACGGTCTCTCAGACCATCTAGGCATTCTTCCATGAACCGTTGGAAAGCTCCAGGGGCCCCTGATAATCCAAACAGGATCCTGTTCCACTGATAAAGACCCCAGGGGGTAATGAAAGCTGTATAGGGGCGATCTTCTTCCCTCGCGAACCCCTCATGATAGGCCTTCCCTTGATCAAGTTAAGTGAACCAGGTGTTTCCTCCAAGATTATCAAGAACATCTTGGATTCGTGGTATCGGGTGCCGGTCAGCCAGGGTTTTAGCATTGAGCTGACGATAGTCAATACACACGCGTAATGTATTATCCTTCTTACGCACACATACTACTGGACTGGAAAAATGAGACTTCGACTTAGAAATCCATCCCTTCCTCAACAGGTCGATCAAATAGTCCTTAACCTCTTGGTATAGAGGTTTGGGTATAGACATAGGTTTTCTGTACTGGCGTTGGATCAGTCAGGTTGATCTCGATCCGTAGGTCAACAGCACAACCGATGTCATCATCATTCTTGGAAAAAGCATCTGCTTCTTCACGTAACAGTTGTCTCACTTGGTTCTTCTGTTCAGCAGCAAGGTCACTATGTGTCAAATCAACAGGAGGATCCCATCCAGCTGGATCAGGTCTATTACTCACGCCGTTTTTCATTTCCAGTGACACGTCATCATTGGTACGAGGGCCAGCTGCTACATCAATAGGCATGACAGACTGAACCTGTTGTAAATCACCCAACCGGGTACCTCTGGGAATATCGATGCTGTGTTGTGTTGTGTTCTGGATGACAACACCAACCCTACAAGTTGAACCTCTCTCTGCACTAACCAATGTTTCAGTTACCTCTATACCTTCAGGCCATGGCGTTTCAGCATTTGGAATGAAAAGTGCAGTTTCTGGGTCTCCGGAAAACCCGGTATGGGCACGACATTTCACTAGTGTTGTGTCTCCTCCACGAATAGTCACACGTTGTTTCCCAATCTTCACTGGGCATATCATCTCACTCTTGAACGTTTTGATCAAGTTGACGACAGCGTTTATCTGCTTATCGGACCTGGATGGTAATACCTTGCCTAGATCATCCTTGAACATGCTCGACGTGGTCTCACCCTGAAATTGTTCGATCACATTGTAACCAACAATCGGCACTTCACAATCTCTGACATCAGTTACCAAGAATGGGACCATCATACTCTTCCCCTTTTGTCCCAGTTTGAAATCCAGAGTAACCCAACCATTGTATGGTATCGGTGACCCGTTTGCCGCACTAATTGTCAAATCTGTGTCCACTAGTTCATCAATGGGGAGTATCTCTGCATCAGGTAAGTTCTGTTCCAACCATTTACTAGGTAGTATACATACCTGGGCCCCCGTGTCCCATAGTACACTTACATTCACATCATTTAATGAACATTTCATGAGACAGCGTTCACCCACAAGCTTCACCAATGATTGCTTCGTTTTAGGAGTTAATTGATACACATTACCTCTCAGTGATTCCATGTCAGCAGTTTCACTTTGCCCAGATCGGCTAGAAGTTTCAATGTTACTAACAAATTTAATGGCTTTACATATACTACTATGGTCATACTTAACCCAATGTTGACGTTGGCAATCAACAGAGCAGTATAGAACTGACTTACATCCGGAACACTGAAAGAGAGCATGATCAGTACATTTACATACAACACATGCTGGAGACACTTTATTAACTCTGGTCACTCCATGTCTCCCATTTGGCGTGACCTCAGTTCGTTTCCCGAGTTATTCCCCTTTGGGCAGTTAACTTTGTAATGGTCGCCCGCCCCACAACTCCAACAGTGTCTGCATTGATCCCCAGTTTGTCTACATCTGTAGCACCCACCCCTAGAGGAACGCTTGAACCCAAATTTGTTACTTTGTTCCTTTCGATCGTTCCTTGCATTGTCCTTTTGGTCACTGATTAGGTTCCGTAACTCTGCAATCTCTAAACGCAGTTTCTCGACCTCGGCTGTTTCTTTTCTCTCTGACGCTTGCTTCTTAAGTGGAGGACTGGTTTCATCCGATCCCACAGGGCTACGATCCATCTGATTCACTTTAGCCTTTCGTCCCACGTTGAATTTCTGTTGTCTCTCGTTTTCCTGAGACACACATCGCATCATCGCTTTTAACAGTTCTCCATCAGTTGTCGTGGAGCTATGTAACAAAGGCTTCAAGTCAGACCGAATCGTTTCACTCAGAAGTCCAGTATATACAGCATGACGAAACATCGAGTTGACAAGGACAGGATCGTAGTTCAGTCCTGAATCCTGTTCTTTGGACGCAAACAGTGTCTTTTGACGCAAGTCCAACATCCGCATTAAAAAGTCTTGTGGGTCTTCATTTGAGCGTTGAGTTGCGTTGCCAAGGGATTGATATAATTCTGTAGCACTGGGCTCCAGGTAATGGGTCTTAATGAGCCCACGAACCTCTTCTAATGTCAGGTCAGGTGCACCACAAATGTCCAGATAACTGCGAAGGTGCGAGTTTGGTTCAATGGCGCGTCTTATAGCGTTTATTACCTCTATTTCAGAATGTCCCTTCCGGATACCCTCCTCGATCTGTCTTAACAGAGAGTTGTACTGTAGGGCATTTTTAGACTTTCCAATCTGGCCGAAGATTTTGAATTCCGGCTTGATCTCTATGGGAACAGTCTCTTGGGCTTAATTCATATATCGTTGTCCACCATTATCTTCAATGATTGACCACTCGACAGTCTACCTAGAAAGGCATCAATACCGAGTAAAGTTGCACGGCCTCCATCTTCTTTAGTGACTTCATCGTCAAGAAACCGAAAAATGCCTTCAACTGCCTTTGGACGCGTACTCGTCTCTTCACAAACTATTCCATATTTATCGATCAGTTCCTTCAGTTCGTCCAGGTTTTGTGTCAGAATTTTCCCCAACACGTCTAACTTCAGTTCTTCTGGTGTTGCCATGGTTGCTGCTGTTCAACTTTAGCTCTACTAGCTACCTGCCACCAAGTATCGCTCCGTCTCTCCTCCCGGACAGGCCCCCAGAATGTAACACCTATCGGTCCGGAATTCTGTGGGAGAGTAAAAGAAATAATAAAACTGGAGCTTGTCTCAATCACACTTTAATTAAGATGGCGACCACAGCAAACAACCTTGTTGTTACATGTAATACTTCAGTAATACATAGGTACTCAATTCACATAATCCACTTATTACTTAACAAGCTATACTTGTAATCATGATCTGTTGTCTAGGGAATTTCATAGCAATACATGATATCACTTTAGCATATGTTTTGCTATCTGTAATCTCATCTTGCTGATGGATTTAATATTAGAGTAAAGTTTATGGAATAAACTGGATTTGTTGCCTTAACAATGTGTTGAGTTAATTATTTTCTTCAGAAAATAACAATAGTTCAATTTAATAACTATGAATTAAAACATGAACTTGAATGAATTTGATTCGTCACAGAAACAATATACATGTACCATGTTAAATCATTTCTTCAGAAGAGAACATTGTTAACCCAATGATTTAACATCTCTCGAGCTTATCTGTTATATTTAACATCACATATGATATCGGTTAATAGTGTAACTTGATTTTACTCGATACCGTATGAAATTAATTAATTCTTCAGGAAATCACAATATTTCTATTAATACTATTGAATTAAACTTCTGTAATCTTATTTCACTAATATCTTCATATTAAAGTTCAATCCATGGAAAATTCTGCTAAACCTTATGTCAGACTAATTATCTCATTAAAAGAACCACATTTCCAATTTACTGTAATGAAATAACTCATTCAATTGCAAAATCAGATTCAAAATAATGAATTTACCATATTTTAGCTGAATTAATAATCATTTGGGCCTTTAGAGTTACTTGCCCATTACTTGATAAAAGGGGCAATACTCTGTCTGAACTTTAGTAGGTTCATACAATTTATTCGGGTTATCTGCCCTTGAATATAACTGGACGCGTAAAGTTCAAATCGAAACCCGGTTTTACAACTAAATGCCACTAACACGCTGAGTTTACCATGCGAAATATTACTATAATTTATATGTGGCATAATGACATTAAAACTCAATCAGAAGTCAGAACAGACAGTATCTTACTCAAAATTGATCAACGGCAATTTGAGACGCACATGTGTAACATGTGGATCTCAGCTGGTGTGTCAAAACATCAGTGATACAACATATTTACGGTGAGATCATGCTACCGTTACTCTATAACCATTCATGCATTTATCTAACGTAGTACGAGAACATACATACCTGTGGGAGAGTAAAAGAATTAATAAAACTGGAGCTTGTCTCAATCGGTTAAGGATAGTTCCCATGGCCCAAAATCAAGTAGCCTAGGCCATGAAATCACGTGACTGAAGACCATGAAATCACGTAACTAATGCTCTTAAGCATGATTACGTCTAATTAGGATGCAAATTTGCGTTAATTAGTGTTAAATCAGTATTACTGGTTACGGGTTAGGGTTAGGTTTAGGGTTTTGGGGTAGGTTTGTGTTAGGTATATTTAAAAAAATCCAACGATTGTTTCCAGTTGCTTTCGTGGCTCAGGGGTAAGATGCGTGACTATGGAGCAAAGAATGGCGGGTTCGATCCCCGTCGGTGCTAGTTCGTTATTTACGAACAGATTTTTTCTACCTCTTAAATTGTTGGACGGGTAAATACAGTGCCCCAACAACATGTGGAAATTGCTGGAAAAATTCTAAGTCCAACAAATAACATGCCACTTGATTGTGGGCCATGGGAACTATCTTCGACCGTCTCAATCACACTTTAATTAAGATGGCGACCACAGCAAACAACGCCGGGTCACGTGATGTCTTGACCTAGCTCGCTTCTGTCTGACTAGAGTTGTTCCCCCTAGACCAGTGACAGATTCTCACATCCGATATAGATAATCCACACAATGGAATATACAGAGTAATAAAATAAAAAAAAATAGGTTGCCCACAGTAAGACACGGTTACAAAGACACCCACTGCTACCCAGGCCATTGTGAATACAACATGACGAGAATGTCAGTATGTCAATCACAGTCTGTGGAAAAGCTATTTCCTGGAGCAGAATATACCGCTGTAGGGTTGACCTATTTTTTTAATGCACACGTGTATACCTACATGTTTTCACTCTTTGTTGATAAGGTTGAACAGACCGTAAAGACTAAATTCGGTTCCTGTATAGATCTCTGAGCATCCCGATGTTTCAATGATTGCAAAATAAGTTTCCGTATGTTATAGAGAATACACCCTGTTTACAACAGGTAAGTTAACAGTTCTAGACCAATGTGAAATCATGCTAAGTTCAGTAAAGGATGCGAACAACAGGTTTCAAGTACGGTAGCTAAATGTAACATGGCGTCTCGTATTTTCATGCATCAGTAAATATTGACCTACATCTTGTAAATGAGATTGTTTAACCGCCATGCCTTATTTCCGATACACGTCGATTAAATTGTGAATGGTACTTGATTTCATTTTATCTGACTAACAAAATCTATGCAGATAGCAACCACCTCGCTGGGGGTCTAATAGTACCCCAGCCACCAGTCAGATTTTTGGACCGGATTCGGGGTCTTCGCGCACATCGCATTCGCCGGAAATGACATCATATCTAGTAAAATACATGTTTGCCGAATATTTCGATTACTTTTCAAGTCTGTATAATACCTCTGTTGACCTAGCGTTGTAAACAATTATCTGAAGATTATTTTCCCTGTTTATCTGGACAGAGCATATGAAAAGTAGTTCGCTCATGTGCAAAACTGAGGGAGTTGTTCGATCGGATTCAAACTGAACCGTGCGTACGTGGGTTTCCCCCTATACGTCATCATGGTCATAGCAACATAGTTAAGGTCAACTTTCGCTATTGGAGGCAGGGATGGATAAATCATAATGGAGCCTGCGAAATGGGGCATGCGCTGTGAGGAGGATGTATACAGATACAAATGCAAAATAATGCAAATGCAAAATAATGCAAAAAACAAACCCACAAATGTAGCGGTATATCGGCAGTATAGTAAGATTTTCTGATGATGGTTCAAGCATATCGATTTTTCCGTCTGAAATCATGCATATCTTCCTTCAAAGGAATATACCGTGCGTTACTTATTGACAAGATCTCTGCATATCCCCATCCTCCATAACGCAGGTCTGTATACTCCGCACCAGACCCTGCATGCAGATTAGGGCTGTACGGAGAAAAGCTAAAGAAAAAATCCATTAAAAGTGCCTCAGCGAAAGCACATGGAGGCGCCTCTCGAGTCAAAACAACGACGGATACGAAAAATGTGAATTCAAAACAAGCAGGGATATGAAATATACAACACATTACCTTGCGCCTAATCCGCTCAAATATGAGCATATTCGGAGACAAATATGGGCATATTGATTCGGAGACAAATATGGGCATATTCGGAGACAAATATGGGCATATTGATTCGGAGACAAATATGGGCATATTGATTCGGAGAGGACACGAGGTCACGAATGCACTCCGGAATGTTTCCGAATTAATCGGTTCGTACTCGTTATGGCTTATAGGATATCTGTCATGGTACGGATTTGCTAGACGAGCCATAACTAGGAATGATGCATATCTCCTGGAATAGTGTATAAATATCATTTTCGCGAGCCAGACTTGACTTTTTCGATCCTTCCGACATGCAAGGTCAAGATACACTCGTCGGATCTGCACTGGGATTGACCAAACCGGAGACAGATTTTTTCGGGGGACTTGTCCTTGCCAGACAGATGAAAAACGAGCTGAAGACAGCGCAAGGCCAACGGATGATAAAGACTCGACCCAAGACTCGGGATGGAGGCACTGGGCAAGCTTGATTTGCAATCATTCCCCGAAAATTGTTCTTCGTGAAACGGGGCAAAAACCCTTTACTTCTTCCAACGCATGCTCCGTTTCACTGGCTCACTTCACTATGACCCTGCTCCCAACAGCGAAAGATGTCATGTACTACGTGGCTATGACGCACAGAGAATAACCCACGCACACGACCGAACTACTCATTCAGTTTTGCACATGAGCGAACTACTTTTCATATTATCTGCTGACATAAACTGGGGAAATAATTTCTAGATCTTTCTTTGTAAAGCTATGTCAACTGAGGTATAATGCGAAATTGAAACATAGTCGAAATATTCGACAAACCTCTCTTTGGACATATGTCGGGGATTGAGATTTTAATAGACTTATGTATTCCCCGCAGACTGTCACTTTGTATAACATTACATCTGTATTTGGTCTAGGGAAGAGTCCGTTTGATGCATCGACCTGTTGTAAGCATGAGTGCGCCCGAGGTCAACTTGAACTCGCGAAGGGTTACGAACTGTGACGTAATAGATTACGGACACTAGCGAGCGAGTCGGGCAAGGCGTGATCGCCATTGTTGTGTAACACGCTAGCAGACGGCTGCGTGACACGAAGCTGTTTTGTGAAATTTCACCGTGTTTACTGTAAGTAGACTACTCCTGATTGCAGAGATCTGTATTTAAAAATGTCGTAGAATTTGATGGTATGCATGTTATCTGCACTCGAAGAAGTTAAAACAGTGAAATCATTGATTTATTCAACGTGCAAGTTGAGCACATGTTACCGCCGTCATGTTATATGTATAGTCAGGAAGTCAGTCATTGCATCGTCTGTTGTCAAGCATTATGCACTCCGATTGTCTCCAAATTATATACGGACTTTACTATAATTGTAAATGAGATAATTAATTGTATTTTCATCAAGTAATTCATGATTGCAAAATCGAGTAGTAGTATACACAGCGCAAATTAATACATGTTGCGCACGGCATACTATTTGGTTAATAGAGTTTATTTCAACCAAACATTGTTACAATTAATGAAGTTAATTCCCATTTCATCGTTACAGTTACAATTTATATAAAGTAACAGGCTCAGCGGAGAGTGATCTCCCTTGGAGATGTTTTGACACCATTACATGGTGATAGTCATTAATAATGGATCATTCCTTTAACGACTGATAAGTTGCTATAATACAAAGATATATAGCTGTTACCTGGAACAATTGTTTTGTAAAGCAATACATTTGCCCACTATGATTGTAAACGAGGGTTTATATTCAATATCTGAACGTCACTGTTTCATTGTGATTTTTCAGGGTTTTTGGTGCTATTAAACAACCCATATGGAGCCCAGACAATTGTTGGTGTTGTCTTCTACCCCCTCACTATCCCTGCTACGATTACATGGTGTCAGAAGTGGGATAGTGCCGGATTCATTACCCCCTAGACTGCATGGAGAACGGGATGACATTGCACCCAGATGGCCTGCCACTTGTTCCTCTGTGCCCGGTACAGATACGTCGTCGTGCCTGTGTCTGATGAACAGATGTTGGGAAGATACCCAAACTCTACTGCTGAAATGAACTAAGGAACTGAATTTATGAAATGAACTAAGGAAACTGAATTAATGAACTGAACTGTCTGAACTGCAAGGAAAATTACAGTTGGAGGAAACAGTACTGGAACCTTCTGATTGGTATCGTATGTTAGTTAGGAAAGTTGATTTGAATTGCTATGAACTGTTATTGAATTGTTTTTTTATATGAATGAACTGTTATTGTAAATTGAGTTAACAGTTGTTATTGTCACCAAAATGTCTGATCCGGTAGAGGATAGGGTTGAAATTCTATCTAGAGAGATGGATGCATTAAGGATCCAGTTACGTGCCCAGGCTGAGCAAATTGGGCAAAATGTAGGCACACCTCCCCCTGTTAATTCAGAGCAAAAGCCTATGGTGGTATTCTCCAGTACTAAATTGGAAAAATTCCGGGATAAGCCACAGAAGGCTACTGACCCAACCATCCGTGAATGGGTAGCAGATATTCGGAGCCACAGTAAATCTAGAAAACTTAGCCAAACAGATTTTGCTACATTTATTTGTGACCACCTTACGGGTAAAGCGCGACTCGAAATCCAAGGGCGAGGTGACGATGTGAAGAACAATCCTGAAGAAATCTTAAGGATCCTGCAACGAGTATTTGGGGACGGCGATGAATTACCTGCCTTACAACAGAGGTTCTTCTCCCATTCTCAAGGGACTGAGGACTTGGTGACGTGTTCGTTGAACCTCGTGGAATTATACGACCGAATCGTTGAGCTGGATGATTCGTTCAAAGCTTGCAGAGAGAGTGCGTTAAAAGGACGCTTTGCGGAGTGCGTCAGCGATGAAGGTCTCCGCAGAGAACTGCGAAGACTTAACCTGGAGCTACCTAGTTTGTCGTTCTTCGACTTGCGAGACCGCGCTGTGAGATGGCTGGGTGTGTCATCTGGAAAACCCAATATTAAAGTTGCTGTCTCTCATGAAACTGGAGCCGAAAGTGAATCACTCCTTAAACGGCAAGAGGAGATGATCGCAAAACAACAGAAGCAAATAGAAGATCTGCTGGCGTCCGTAGAGAAAATCAACAACAAAAACACATGTTCTTATGAAAAGACAGAAACCGGAGTCAGAAGATGCTGGAATTGTAACTCTACCAAACATCTAAAGTTACATTGTCCATTTCCGAAGAAGAGTTTCCATGAGAAACCACCTACAACCAGGCCTTTAAACGAATAAACCCTGTCATGGAGAGCAACATGGCAGGGTCGAACTTTGATGGTGGCTCAATACTGCATAAAGCTGTGGGGACATGTCCCGAATCCGTGGTAAAGCTGGATGGAGTAGATGTTAAGTGTCTTCTCGACACAGGGGCTCAAGTGTCAACGATGGTGGAGTCGTTCTTTAACACTCACTTTTTGGATAAAGGTGAATTGGTGGACATGAAGCCCTACTTCAGGATCTACGCAGCGAACGGTGAAGACATCCCCTTCTTGGGCTATGTAGAGTTCGATCTGTGTGTGTCAGGTGAAATGTTTAAAGATTTGGGATTTGTAGTTGTCAAAGACCCGGTGGATATTCGGATGCGTGAACGCAAACGTAAAGTTCCGGTAGTGATAGGGTCTAATGTGTTTAGGGACATGAAACGGACATGCAAAACTGACTTCGGTGGCCAGTGGGAGCAAGTACTGGCAATGTATGAGGAAGCTAGAGTAGAGGATGTTGATTCCTCTAGAGAACTTGAACCGTGTCGTGTTCGTGTGGCGAGTAGCAGACCTGTGCTTGTGCCGGCACACTCCTTGCTAGTGGTAGAATGTTCTGTGAAGCCCGCCAAAAGGGAACCATATCTTGCTGCTGTCGAGCCAAATGACGACATGGTGCTACCTAATGGACTTCGTCTAGGGCCTTCCTTTGTGACTGTCGATGGCTCTGGAAGAATTCCGGTGCAGATCGGAAACTTCGGTGACTACGATACTTACCTTCAGCCCAGGACGCCCATAGGACTTTTGACTTCTGCATCTCCAGAATCCAATTTTGATATTGTGCAAGTGGGCGCTTGTGAAATAGAGGTCCGCAGAACAGTTGGTGAATCAATTCATGCTGTTGTTGCTGAAAACTTGATATCAAAGATGGAAGTGGGTGATGGAATCAATGATAGTCAACGGGAAAAACTGAAGGAGATCATAGAGAAACACCAAGGAACCTTTAGCCAAAGTGATGACGACATTGGGTATTGTGATCTAATAGAGCATAAGATCAACACTAGTGATGATGTACCTACTCGTGTTCCGCATCGACGCATACCTCCCCATATGTGGACAGAGGTCCGGGATTATCTTCAGAAGGCATTGGATAACGACATCATACAAGAATCATCAAGCCCTTATGCTGCCCCAGTTGTCCTAGTGAGAAAGAAGGACCAAAGTTTGAGACTTTGTTGTGATTACAGAGCCTTAAATGCGAAGACACGCAAGGATGCTTATCCCCTACCCAGGATTGAGGAAGCATTAGATGTCCTGAAGGGTGCCAAGTATTTTTGTAGCATTGACCTGGCACATGGCTTTAATCAGATACCCGTTGCAAAATCGGATGTGGAGAAGACTGCTTTTCGGATAGGAACTGGAGGATTGTATCAGTACAAACGCATGCCGTTTGGCCTTACTGGAGCTCCTAGCACATTTATGCGCCTGATGGACAAACTGTTCGGGGACCAAAACTTTCAAACGATCCTTATATACTTGGACGATATCCTAATTTTCGGGTCTACCTTTGACGAAACACTAGAGCGTTTTGATATGGTGCTGACAAGGCTCAGAAATGCTAATCTGAAAGTCAAGCCCAGTAAATGCCAGCTGTTCAAAGAGCGACTCCGGTACCTGGGGAACATAGTATCAGAGAGCGGTGTGAGACCGGATCCCGAGAAGACAGCCGCAGTTGAGCAGTGGCCTCAACCAAAGACAGAAACCGAACTAAGAGGTTTCTTAGGTCTAGCAGGATACTATCGGCGATTCGTGCGTGATTTTGCAAAGGTAGCTGCCCCTCTTCACGCTTTGCTGAAAGGACCTAAGAAGGGGAAAGGAAAACGATGTAAAAAGTCCAAACCATTGGGAATTGGAGCATGGGATACCAGTTGCGATGAAGCATTCTGTGAGTTGAAGTCCAGGTTGACATCCGCCCCAGTATTGGGATACCCGGACTTTCACAAACCGTATATATTGGAGGTAGACGCAAGCAACCTAGGATTAGGGGCAGTCCTGTCTCAAGAACAGGAGAATGGCCGGATAGTGCTTGGATATGCCAGCAGATCGCTTCGTGGTCATGAACTGAACATGGAAAACTACAGTAGCAGAAAGCTAGAACTGCTAGCCCTGAAGTGGGCAGTCTCGGAAAAGTATAGGGATCTGCTTCTCGGTACAGACTGCATTGTATATACCGACAACGATCCACTGACATATGTTCAGTCGACAGGAAAGCTTGGAGCGACAGAGTTACGATGGGTGGGAGAGCTCGCCAATTTCAACTTAACCATCAAACACAGGTCAGGCAAAGTCAACAGAAATGCGGATTCACTTAGCCGTAAAGTGACGCACACACCAGAAGCAACATTTCTGGAGGAAACTGGTGTGAATGCGGTTACATCAGAGTTCCCAGGTAGTGGGTCATCTCTCATTCCTCGGGTACTACAAGGTTGTATATATGAAGTCATGTGTGACGTACGGAGCGAGGAAGTGAATGTCAGACCCCCACGAATACCACCGCCATCTTCTTTGGCCCAGCTAGGGAAGACACCGCAGGAAATATCTGCTCTTCAAGCTGCTGACCCTTATATTGGACGCCTTATTCACTTTTGGGACAATGTTGATGTGCCGAAACGGTTGCTGAAAAAGGAATGCAAGAATGTGAAGATTCTGATGCGGTCTTGGGGAAGATTCGTCCGTGAAGATGGCATTATCTATCGCGTGGTCAAGCAACGAGGAGAGAACATCGCTCAGACTCTGCTTCCGTTGGCGTTGAAAGAAGAGGCATTGAAGTCTGTCCACGACGAGATGGGCCACCAAGGAACAGACAGAACTCTCCGTCTGCTCCATGTGAGATGTTACTGGCCAGGAATGTCTCGAGACGTGAAGGATTATTGTTCATCATGCAACAGATGTATGCTGGGAAAGGAAGGGAAGTTCGTACGGACAACTGTTGGGTCAATCATAGCGAAGAGGCCACTTGAGATTGTAGCCATAGACTTCACAGTGCTGGAACCTGGCACAAACAATGTCCAGAACGTACTAGTGGTGACAGATGTGTTTACCAAGTTTACACAGGCATTTGCGACAAAGGACCAAACTGCTAAAACTGTGGCTAGAGTACTGGTGAAGGAGTGGTTCGTCAAGTACGGAGTACCAGAGAGAATACATAGTGACCAAGGTCGCGATTTCGAGGGTCGAGTTATTAAAGCATTATGTGGCATCTACGGCATTAACAAGACATCTACTGTTCCGTACCATCCACAAGGGAATGGTAATTGTGAAAGATTCAATAGAACCATGCATAACCTTCTCCGTACGCTTCCACCAGAGAGAAAGAGGAAATGGCCCGAGTCACTACCTGAATTACTCTACGCATACAACTGTACACCACATAGAACTACTGGTTACTCGCCGCATTATCTGTTCTTCGGTCGGGAACCGCGGTTACCTATCGATGACCTGCTGGCTAAAGAGGCAGAAGAACCCGATGTGGAATGGGTGACAGATCATAACAATCGGTTGACAGAGGCTTTTTTGCATGCCAGTGAGAGGACAGAGGCAGAGGCACTGAAAAGGAGGCAGAGGATAAACAAGTCAACAAATGACAAGCAATTGCCCATTGGGGCACGAGTGTTCTTGAGAAATCATTTTAGAGGTAGACACAAGATAAAGGATATATGGAACCCACTGCCTCACAAAGTTGTTAAGATAGAGGACTTTAATGTGTATACGGTGAAACCACTAGAAGGAGAGAAAGGTGAAAAGAAAGTTCATCGTTCGGAGATCTTGGACTCGAAGGTTTTGGTGGATGATATTCACTCAGTACAAGATAGTGATTCAGAAGTTCCTGCAGAAGACAGTGATACCGAAGTGTCGCCAGACGATAGTGACACAGAGTACTGGATCGGAGAACCTGCCGATCGTAGAGCACCCTTAACCTCACCCAACGGCACAGAGGTGATGGTGGATTGTGGGTCAGCTGGTCCTGTTGAGCGACAGGCACAGTCGCGACAGTCAAACAGTAGCGGTGTTAATGTCAGTGTACCTCTGCAGAACGCGGCAACGCTGGACCCTATTCCACAGGATGAACGGGAAGCAGCTGTGGATAAGGATAGTACTCAATGCGAAGTAGGGGAGACTGGTGATGAAGATGACGTGACCCTGCGCAGGTCAACACGCGCTACAGCGGGCCGCCATCCCAACATACACAGACTCCCAGTGTCTTCACTACAACAAGAGGTTGTAGCAACTCCTGTTGACCCTGTTGTGTTGGCAAATATTAGCCAGACACAACTGTTACTCGTCCAGATGTTGGCTGGAATGAGATCACAGACATAGACAATGGAACTTTTGTACATATGAAACTGTTAGGATGTTATTATTGTTGCTGTATTGTCGAGGGCGACAACTACAAGTAGGGGAGTGTAAGCATGAGTGCGCCCGAGGTCAACTTGAACTCGCGAAGGGTTACGAACTGTGACGTAATAGATTACGGACACTAGCGAGCGAGTCGGGCAAGGCGTGATCGCCATTGTTGTGTAACACGCTAGCAGACGGCTGCGTGACACGAAGCTGTTTTGTGAAATTTCACCGTGTTTACTGTAAGTAGACTACTCCTGATTGCAGAGATCTGTATTTAAAAATGTCGTAGAATTTGATGGTATGCATGTTATCTGCACTCGAAGAAGTTAAAACAGTGAAATCATTGATTTATTCAACGTGCAAGTTGAGCACATGTTACCGCCGTCATGTTATATGTATAGTCAGGAAGTCAGTCATTGCATCGTCTGTTGTCAAGCATTATGCACTCCGATTGTCTCCAAATTATATACGGACTTTACTATAATTGTAAATGAGATAATTAATTGTATTTTCATCAAGTAATTCATGATTGCAAAATCGAGTAGTAGTATACACAGCGCAAATTAATACATGTTGCGCACGGCATACTATTTGGTTAATAGAGTTTATTTCAACCAAACATTGTTACAATTAATGAAGTTAATTCCCATTTCATCGTTACAGTTACAATTTATATAAAGTAACAGGCTCAGCGGAGAGTGATCTCCCTTGGAGATGTTTTGACACCATTACATGGTGATAGTCATTA